>ONZH01027884.1:0-30471 GCA_900303285.1 Rhinella marina | reverse complement strand
TAAAGGTGACCCTCCTAAAAACTGTTTTGGAGTGTCTGTAGTTGACCCTCCTGAAAAATTGTTTTTGAGTGTCTGTAGTTGACGCTCCTAAAAAATTTATTGGAGAGAGGGCCTGCAGGTGGCCCTCCGTAAACATTGTTTGTAAAGAGCACCAGTTGGCCCTCAGAAACATTGCCTGTTGGCTCAGAGTTTGTGTGCGAAGAGGAGGAGGAGAGGAGAGGATACATAAAGAATATTCATGTTGAGCTGCTTTCCCCCGGTGGAGATTTGCATTCTGGTGAAATCCAGGCTTTATTCATTTCAATAATCGTCAGCCTGTCAGCGCTGTCAGTTAACAGGCGTGTACGCTTATCAGTGATGATGCCACCAGCTGCACTGAAGACCAGCTCTGACAACACGCTAGCAGCAGAGCAGGCCAGCACCTCCAAGGTGTCAGTTCGGGCAAAGTGTCCAGCTTTGCAACCCAGTAGTTGTATGGAGCAGAGTGATCACGCAGGACGTTGGTATGGTCAGCTAGGTACTCCCTGACCATCTTTCTGAACAGCTCTCCCCTACTGGGGGACGGGTGACAGTCTTGCTGGGGTGCCATAAAACTGGCACAGGCCTTGGAGAGTGTTCCCCTGCCAATGCTTGACAAGCTGCCTGCTCCCCTCCTCTCCCCCGCTTGTTGGCCAACAGAACTACGTCCCCATCTAGCGGTGTCAGATGGGAAGGATAGTTTCAGCTTGTGCACCAGGGACTGTTGATATTGATTCACTTCCATACTCCTTTCCTCTACAGGAATGAGAGTGGAAAAGTTCTGCTTGTACCGTGGGTCCAGGAGGGTGAACACCCAGTAATCGGTGTTGTCAAAAATGCTTCTAACGTGAGATTCACGGGAAAGGCAGCCTAACATGAAGTCAGCCATGTGCGCAAGAGTCCCAACACGCAAGAATTCCCTTTCCTCAATAGGCTGACTCTCCATTTCCTCCTCCTCCAACTCCTCCTCTTCAGCCCATACACGCTCAACAGATAAGAAGGAACGAGCATAGGTACCCTCTTCAGTCTCGACAACAGTCTCCTTCTCTTCCTCCTCTTCCTCCTCATCCCCCTCCTCCAATATGCGCTGAGAAACAGACCTGAGGGTGCTCTGGCTATCAAGCAACGTATCTTCTTCCCCATCTGCTGTGACAAGCGCAAAGTCTCTGACTTCATGCTGAGCAGTGAGTTTTTCAGCAGACAAAGCAGCGGGATGGTGACGCTGATAAGGGCGGCATCGCCGCTGACCATCTGTGTTGACTCCTCAAAGTGGCTTAACACCTGACAGATATCAGACATCCACGTCCACTCCTCATTGTAGACTTGAAGAAGCTGACTAACCTGACTACCAGTTCTCGTGGAAGTTGTCATCTGGCAGTCTACAATCGCTCTGCGCTGCTTGTAAACCCTGGCTAACAGTGGCGTAACTACAACTGACTGGGCCCCACAGCAAATTTTTGAATGGGGACCCCCCTCCCAGCAACTTCTTCGCAACCCCCACTCCTGTGGTTGGTCAAGATTGAGTTCTCAGACAAGGCATGACAGTTGAGGTGGCCCTGACAATAAAATCTTTTAGTCTTTGACCTAAGGGGGCCCCTTGGGGGTCTGGGCCCCAAAGCAGCCGCTTCCCCTGCTTCCCCTATAGCTACGCCTCTGCTGGCTAACATGTGTAATGTGGAATTCCGTAACATAGGCACGTCGCACAACAGTCGGTGAGCAGTCAGTTGTAAGCGCTGTTGCACTGCCCTGAGAGTGGCAGAATCTGTGGTTGACTTGCGGAAATGCGCCCAGATGCGTCGCACCTTATTGAGCATATCAGAAAAATTGGGGTAGGTCTAGAGAAACCGCTGAACCACAAGACTGAACACGTGGACCAGGCAGGTTTTATATGCAGTGTTTATAGGGTTGTTGTTACTTGGGAAATAGTATTGGTGTATAATGGCACACGTGTCACACACAACCATGCCTGGTTTGAGTTTCAGCGGCACCAGCCAAAGATCGGTCTGCGCCGTGATGCCCTGTAACACCTTTTGGGCGGTGTGCCTCTTGTCACCTAAGCTCAGCAGTTTCAGCACCGCCTGTTGGCGCTTACCCACGGCAGTGCTGCTGCACCTAGAGCTACCGACTGAAGGCGCCGTGCTCACAGATTGTATTTGAGAGTAGGAAGAGGAGGAGGTGTTGGAGGATGAGGCATAATAAGTCTGAGAAACCGTGACCGAGGTAGGCCCCGCAATCCTCGGTGTGGGCAGCACATGAGCGGCCCCAGGGTCAGACTCGGTTCCAGCCTCCAACAAGTTAACCCAATGTGCCATCAGTGATATATAGTGTCCCTGCCCGGCAGCACTTGTCCACGTGTCCGTGGTTAGATGGACCTTCTCAGTAACTGCGTTGGTCAGGGCACGGATGATGTTCTCTGACACGTGCTGGTGTAGGGCTGGGACGGCACATCGGGAAAAATAGTGGCGGCTGGGGACCAAGTACCGAGGGACAGCCACCGCCATCAGGTTTCAGAAAATGTCAGTCTCTACCAGTCTATAGCGCAGCATCTCCAGGCTCAGCTGTTTGAAAATGTGGACGTTTAGGGCTTGTGCATGTGGGTGGGTGGATTTGTATTTGCGTTTGCGCTCCAATGTCTGATGCAAAGACAGCTGAAGGCTGCGCTGGGACACATTGGTGTAGGGTGTGGAGGATCGTGGAGGTGAAGGGGTGGTTGTAGGGCGGGAGGCGCTCGTGCCGGGGTCCTGGGCGGAGGGTTGACTCGCAAAGCCAGCATGTGACACAGGGGAAGGAGCAGTGGCGTGATCCGCAGGAGGTGAACGGCCTTGGTTCCATTGAGTCGTGTGTTTAGCACTCATATGCCTGCGCATGCTGGTAGTGGTTAGGCTGGTAGTGGTGGCTCCCATGCTGATCCTGGTGTGGCACAAGTTACACACCACAGTCCGTCGGTCATCCTCACTTTCTTTAAAGAACCTTCAGACTTGCGAACATCTAGGCCTCGGCATGGGAGCTTCACTCCGTGAAACAGTTGTTGATCTACTTGCTCTGGCTCTGCTTCTCCCTCTGGCCACCCCACTGCCTCTTCCAACCTGTTCTGGTGCTGCACTTGCCTCCCCCTCAGAAGCACTGTCTTGACTAGGCTTACCAACCCAGCTCGGGTCAGTCACCTCATCCTCCATCTGCTCTTCCTCTGATTCCTCACTCTGCTCCCCCTGGGACTTACTGCCCTGACAACAACGTCAATGTCTGACAACCGTTTCTCATCATCATCTGACACCTCTTGACGCACTACTTGCACTAAGTCCACACTCTCATCACCCACAGACTGCGAAAGTTCTACATTTTGGGCATCAGGACAGAGCAACTGCTCAGGTTGCTGTTGAGCAGTGGTTTCTGTCTCTGGGTAGGGTCCTGAAAAGAGTTCCTGTGAGTATGCTGGATCTGAATCCATATTTTCCATGGGGGGGCCAGGCTGGGGGGGAAGGAGGTTGAGCTGGAGGAGCCAGAGGTCTACTCCCTTGGCTAGTGTGGGTGGACTGCGTGGAAGACTGGGTGGTGGATAAATTGCTGGAAGCATTATCCGCTATCCACGTCATCAACTGTTCGCACTGTTGTGGTTTCAATAGTGGTGTGCCACATGACCCTGTAAGTTGCAAGATAAAGCTAGGGAGTGAAACTCTGCGGCGTTCCACTGCTCCCTCATCAGTAGGTACTGTGTCACCCTGCCCAGGACCACGGCCTCTGTCCCCCTACATCACTTGGACGCCCACATCCTCATCCTTTAGCCCTTGGGTTCAACATTTTGTGTAATCACTAAACTGTAGAATTAATATCTGAGGCCATAAACGTATTTTCTATACTGTGGCTAGTGTACCGCACACCACACAATTTTTCACTGCACTGTAGGATATATGAATTAATTAGAGAAAAAATTTATATTTTCTAGACTCCGGCTAGTGTGCAGCACACAACAGAAGTTTGCACTGCACTGTAGGATATATGACTGAGAGAAAAAAGGTATATTTTCTAGACTCCGGCTAGTGTGCAGCACATGACAGAATTTTGCACTGCACTGTATAATATATAACTGAGAGAAAAAATGTAGTCTTTAGACTGCGGCTATTGCACCGCAAACCTCAATTTTTCACTGCACTGTAGGGTATATGAATGAGAGAAAAAAGGTATATTTTCTAGACTCCGGCTAGTGTGCAGCACACAACATAATTTTTCACTGCACTGTAGGATATATTACGGAGAGAAAAAAACGTATATTTTGTAGACTCCGGCTAGTGTGCGGCACACTACAGAATTTTGCACTGCACTTTAGTATATATAACTGATAGAAAAAACATATATTTTGTATACTCCGGCTAGTGTACCGCACACCACACAATTTTTCACTGGACTGTAGGATATATGACAGAGAAAAAAGGTATATTTTCTAGACTCCGGCTAGTGTGCAGCACACAACAGAATTTTGCACTGCACTGTAGGATATATTAATGAGAGAAAAAACGTATATTTTCTAGACTCCGGCTAGTGTAACGCACATCACACAATTTTTCACTGGACTGTAGTATATATAAAAGTAATAGAAAAAAAACATTTTTTCTGGACTGCGGCTACTGTACCGCACACCACAGAATTGTTCACTGAACTGTAGTCACCGCCATGCTGTGTCAAGCTTAATTTTTGGGGGGTTCAGCTGCTATGTTAGTCTAACCAAGCCACTCTGGGGTTTACCGCCAAGCTGTAAACTGCAATCTTAGTCTTAAAGGGATTCTGTCAGCAGGATATTGGGTATAGAGATAATACCTCTATACCTCTATATCTGCCTTACTGCTGTGATTGTAAATATGTAAGTGTAATTGTTATTAGAGCAGTAGTTCACATAAAAAAGCGTTTTTATTAACATGTGAAATACCTGAATAAGGAGCCCAAGGGGAGGTCCTGCGAGCCGTTGGAGCCCGGGCACGCTGCAGATTTCGGAGCCCAGCACCACCCTCCAGCTAATTATGCATGCCCCTTCAGCGCTGTCTTCTCCTCCGGCTGCGGAACAGTCTCTTGTATGCACGGCGCATGCGCGAGATGCGCCGCAGCCAGGGGAGAAGACAGCGCTGAAGGGGCGTGCATAATTAGCTGGAGGCCAGTGCTGGGCTCCGAAATCTGCGGCGTGCCCGGGCTCCAACGGCTCGCAGGACCTCCCCTTGGGCTCCTTATCCAGGTATTTCACAGGTTAATAAAAACGCTTTTTTATGTAAACTACTGCCCTAATAACAATTACACTTACATATTTACAATCACAGCAGTAAGGCCGGTATAGAGATGTAATTATCTCTATACCCAATATCCTGCTGACAGACTCCCTTTAACAAGTCATCCTGGGGTTCACCCCCATGCTGTAAACTGCAATCTTAGTGTGCATGTTTGCGCGTCTGGGATGGGGAGAGCTGGGCACTGTGTTGGGAAAACTTTGTGTATGCTGTGGACTACTGGGTGGATGCGGAGAGGGAGACGCTTATGCCTGCTTCGTGGGGCGGGGGATAGGACAGCAGTGCCAGCATGAACAGTGGTGTCACCCACAGGCGGTGATGGACCTTCGTTGCATCTAGTTCAGTGCTTTACTAAAATGTGATGGGCATGTGCCTTGCTCATCTTGGTCTGGGCCAGCACAATTGTCTTGAGGGTCACCACCAGGCTGTTGCCCAGAATTTGGGGTAATGGTACGATTAGGCAGCCTCAGAGGCATCCATGCATGCTGCCCCTGCTGTTTCCTGTCCATTTCCGTGGTCTTGCCATCATTTTCTGAGGTTTCCAGGTTTTCACGCAACCTTCCCTGTGCAGAGCTTTGGTCCCCTGCAAAAAATGCTCGGGTCTCCCATTGACTTCAATGGGGTTCGTTATTCGAAACGAGCACCCGAGCATCCGGAAAAATTTGACTCGAATAACGAGCACCCGAGCATTTTAGTGCTCGCTCATCTCTAATGGGGATCCTTTGTGCTGTCTCGACAATAAAGAACACCTTTCTCTCTTCCCTCTTTGCATAAATCTATTAGAAGATTATGGTATTCCTGAGTGGGGTCTGTTTTTAATTGAATGTATGTAGATGTATCCAACAGTTGTCTTTTGCACTCTATATTGTGATCAATTGTGTCCTGGATTACAACTGCTTCCCCCTTGTCCGCTGGGCGGGTGGTAATAGAGTTTAATTCCTGTAATTGTTTCAACGCGTTTCTTTCTACTTGTGTTAAATTATCATATTCGAATTTGCGCAATTTAAAATGGATTTTACGAATGCCGCTTTCCACATTTTTTAAAAAGGTAGTTTTCTCACGGCCAGCTTCTTGTTTTGGATGCATATTAGATTTAGATCTCAACTCAGTGTGCAAGAATTCAGATGAATGGGCTACTTTTCTCTCAATTGGATTTAAAAAAAAATTTTTCAAACAAAGTTTCCTAGCAAATTTTTTCTACTCCAATGTAGGTGTCAAATTTGTTGAGTGCTTTTGATGGGGCAAATTTAAGACCCTCATTTAATAAACTTGTTTGTGCTGTTGTTAACGTATGCTGACTTAAAGTAATTATTGAGTTCGATACCGGTTGTGGTTCACCCAATGTGATGTGTTGTATGCATTTTCCTTTTCCCCTTTGTGTCTTTTTCCTCGATTTGACCTCTGATTTGTTCTATTGTGACGAAGTTGTGCTTGAGGTCGAGTGTGGTGAATTTCTCTCTCTGGTGTCCTGTGAGGGGATAAACTCCTCTCTTTGTACCTCAAGTTGTATCTGTGTCTGATCTTCTGATTTAATGGTGCATCCTTCTGAATAATACTTTTGCGTTCGTGTTCGGTGGTGAGGTGGTGTTACATCTAAAAAATGATTGTCAGTTAATACTTTGTATCTATGTCGTATTTGTGTTTTCTCATTAAACCTTATGCCTTTGTGGCTGTCTCTCCCCTTATATGTCTTATCTGTAGGATCCGCTCTTTCCGAATGTTCTCCCTCATTTGTTGTTGTGGAGTCTCTCCTATGATAATGGTTGTTTCTAGTATATTGAAATTTTTTGAATTATAGATCGTTCACAGGGATTACAAACTATTAATTCGACATTACGAAAAGAACCATCAATGAAAAATGAACAAATTACATTTTTATTAAATAGTATTAATTACATATTAACTCATAACTATTTTTGGTATTTGGGGGATTTTTTTCTACAAATATGTGGCACCGCCATGGGTACCAGGTTCACCCCAAGCTATGCCAATCTATTTATGGCAGTCTGGGAAGAGGAGGTCATCAAGCCCAGACTTGGGGTGGGCCTGGTACTCTGGCGGCGCTACACAGACGACATTGTGTTTATTTGGGATAAGGGGGAAAATTATCTTAAAGTTTTCCTGACAGAACTCAATAACAACAATAAAAATCTACAGTTTGCTCCAAAATATAGTACACAATCAGTTGAGTTTTTGGACTTATCCATCACAGTAAAGGAGGACCATTTTTTATGCAATACATATCAAAAACCGACAGGTAGGAACAGTTATGTCTTGTACTCCAGCTGTCACCTCCCCAGGTGGCTGATTAACATTCCATTTAGTCAACTACGGCGCATAAAGCGCCATTGTACCTCAAATGACACTTTCGAATTGGAGGCCTTAAAAATGGTTCAAGATTTCAAAGATAAAAAGTATCAAGATTCGATAATAAATAGATCATTGACTAAAGCAAGAGCCTTAAATAGAGAAGAGTTTTTCCATATAGATCGAGAGAATAAACAGAAAATTGAAGAATCTATTAGGATTATACTTCCTTTTAGCCAGTACAACAACTCACTGGCACCATCTCCTTAGTGACAAAATAATAGGCTCATTATTGCCAGCAAAACCCAATGTCATCTATACGAGGGCACCAACTCTCACACTACAAGTAGCCCCAACCACAAAACACAAACCTCCCCTAAATACAATCACAAGATGGGCAAATATTAAAGGCTTTTTCAGATGCGGCAAATGCAGAAAGTGGCCCCAAAGAAACAGAGTTGATCCATGCCACAAAAAGCGACTTTAAATGGTAGATTAAAGAGATCCTAACATGTAGTTCTACCGGCGTAATCTATTTTTTACAATGTCCATGTGCCAAACAATAAATAGGTAGAACAAAAGGACTCTTAAACAATGCATTTCAGAACATCTAATGAACGTCACAAATGGTACCAATAAATATCCAGTCTCAAGACACTATAGAGAATAAAGACAATAAAGACCAAAGTTTGATAAAGTTCATGGCCATCGAAAAAGTCAGGCCCCATTGTAGAGGGGGGATTGTATAGCAAAGATGTCACAAACAGAATCAAAAAATGTTGATGCCAGTACATTCATCATGTGACTTTGTCAATTTTATTTTATATTATTATGTTGCGGTGTTTGATGCAAATTAGAGGGCACAAAGTTTGATTATAGAGATCCGGAATATTCCAGACCAGACTATACTCCTCACTAGAGTCCAGTCCAGATTTTACATACAATAATGCAGTGTATATAAAGGCAACATGGCAGCTTTCCTTCATAGCCACTGAGGAAGGAGGTAGATCCTCCGAAACGCGTATGGCGGTTGAAGTATATTGATGGTCCGGACCTATATACAATATATACTTCTTTTGGATTCGCTTGGAGGAAAGACAAAAAGTCTGTCTATATATAAAGTTTGTCTTTTATATATCAGCGAAACACCTGGAGCCATGCAGGACCTGCCACTTACAAGAGAGTCAGCTTACTAGACCACGTGAGTGGACTACCGCAATATCTATTCGCTATCGCGGGACCTCACACTCCACACAGGACGCACAGGTCCAAAAAAAGACTTTCTTCGCTACTGCAGCAGATCATCACCATCAACTGTATCTGCTGGACTTTTGCAAAGGTTTAAGAGGGGTAAAGGCCCATCTGGGCAGTATACAATACATTTATACCTCCTACTGAGATGAAATCGGGACTTGTCTAATCATATTCATCTGACCTGGATGAGACAGTAGTAACATAGCATTCACAGCTGTGCAATTATTCATCATCTCAACCTGCACACACGTGCATGTGGAAGCCTGGAACTATTGTGTTTAATACCTGTGGATAAAACACACAGGAATAGGTGTCTATGCAAATAGGCAACATAAAAAACAGACATTGCATCTAATTCCACCACCTGAAATACAAGTTGACAGTTAGGCACAGCAATACCTGTTCCTCAGGTGATTATTAACTGGACATTGATCTCTTGATTTGGTTTACAGATTCCATCAGTGGTCATTATACCAGTCCACACACATTGGGGTGGAACTTGTGATATTTCTATATTATTGCATCATCTTTATATTTTAATTTTTTTATCTGCATTTATATTGTACTTTATGTATGTGTTTTTGATTATACCTTAGGTATTAGCCATTTGTTCTATTAATAAATCCGCAGCATTATCTACACATACCCAGAGTATAGAGTGCATGCCTCTACATTTTATTTATATTCATAAATCCTTTTACCAAGATTTATTGAGTTACCAAAAGTATAAATAACACAAATATATTGATCAATATAAAATGATAGCCTAGCAAATAGTATAGTAGGTGGTAGAATTGTTCTTATATATTAACACAAACAAAAATATCACAAATAAAAAGAAAAAAAACCTCAATTCAGCAGCTTAACAAAACTTCGTCAAGAAATTTGATTTGTGACAAATTACTTAGTCACAAATTGCTTTTCATCGTATAGTGCGGGTGTAACGATGGGGAATGGTGCTGTCCGCCCCATCTTTTAACTCCCTCAGATTCCACGTTCAATGCTGATCGTGGCATCTGAGACTTACATTTAGGTGCTCAGGGAGTTAATAAGGGGTTTAATTAATATATATATATATATATATATATATATATATATATATATATATATATATATACACTCACCGGCCACTTTATTAGGTACACCATGCTAGTAACGGGTTGGACCCCCTTTTGCCTTCAGAACTGCCTCAATTCTTCGTGGCATAGATTCAACAAGGTGCTGGAAGCATTCCTCAGAGATTTTGGTCCATATTGACATGATGGCATCACACAGTTGCCGCAGATTTGTCGGCTGCACATCCATGATGCGAATCTCCCGTTCCACCACATCCCAAAGATGCTCTATTGGATTGAGATCTGGTGACTGTGGAGGCCATTTGAGTACAGTGAACTCATTGTCATGTTCAAGAAACCAGTCTGAGATGATTCCAGCTTTATGACATGGCGCATTATCCTGCTGAAAGTAGCCATCAGATGTTGGGTACATTGTGGTCATAAAGGGATGGACATGGTCAGCAACAATACTCAGGTAGGCTGTGGCATTGCAACAATGCTCAATTGGTACCAAGGGGCCCAAAGAGTGCCAAGAAAATATTCCCCACACCATGACACCACCACCACCAGCTTGAACCGTTGATACAAGGCAGGATGGATCCATGCTTTCATGTTGTTGACGCCAAATTCTGACCCTACCATCCGAATGTCGCAGCAGAAATCGAGACTCATCAGACCAGGCAACGTTTTTCCAATCTTCTACTGTCCAATTTCGATGAGCTTGTGCAAATTGTAGCCTCAGTTTCCTGTTCTTAGCTGAAAGGAGTGGCACCCGGTGTGGTCTTCTGCTGCTGTAGCCCATCTGCCTCAAAGTTCGACGTACTGTGCGTTCAGAGATGCTCTTCTGCCTACCTTGGTTGTAACGGGTGGCAATTTGAGTCACTGTTGCCTTTCTATCAGCTCGAACCAGTCTGCCCATTCTCCTCTGACCTCTGGCATCAACAAGGCATTTCCGCCCACAGAACTGCCGCTCACTGGATGTTTTTTCTTTTTCGGACCATTCTCTGTAAACCCTAGAGATGGTTGTGCGTGAAAATCCCAGTAGATCAGCAGTTTCTGAAATACTCAGACCAGCCCTTCTGGCACCAACAACCATGCCACATTCAAAGGCACTCAAATCACCTTTCTTCCCCATACTGATGCTCGGTTTGAACTGCAGGAGATTGTCTTGACCATGTCTACATGCCTAAATGCACTGAGTTGCCGCCATGTGATTGGCTGATTAGAAATTAAGTGTTAACGAGCAGTTGGACAGGTGTACCTAATAAAGTGGCCGGTGAGTGTATATATATTAAAGAAAACCAGCCAAAGGACCTGCTGCCAGTGTGATCATGTGATGATGTCTTCACACTCGCTGCAGGTCCTTTTGCGGGTTTTCTTCAATCAAGATGGGAGTGGACGGCCTCTTCACGATCAATTGGATGATGTGACTATAATTTTTTTTTAATTATTATTTTCAGCTACCATTTTAGGAAAAATTGATGTGCGAGGAAATTCAGCTGTGTGGCAAATCCCCAACTTAAAAATTTAGCATCAACCGGTACAGTCGTAAATTATGAGATTGATCAAGTGTGGCATGACTTTTTAGATGGAGATTGCATGTGGTCACGTACTCCCTGGAACCCCATAGTCACCCCTTCTCTGATGTGCTAGCCCAGAACATTCTCTGCCCCAATTCGCAAGACCTTTTGCTGTTTCCGTGTGCTGACAGTGTGGATTTACCAGTGTTGTCTGAGGAGGTGGTGGACAATGGCGAGACACAGGTGTCGGGGGGTGAGGTAGTTGTATGGGAAGCAAGTTACAGTGGGGACTCCTTGGGGGGACTTTCTCATGATGGGACAGATTCAACTTGGGTGGATCAGGCACAGGAACAGATGAATTTTTTGGGGGGTTTATTTAACTTTTATTTAGCAAAAATAACCACAGAGATATTTATTCGTTATCTTCTCTGCGCAGTCTGGCGTTGGGGTTCCTCACTTTGATGGCGAGCTGTGCCGCTCTCTCCACAATGGTCTGTAGCTTCTTAGATGGAGACTTTGTCGGCGATTTCAGCACAGAAGGACTTGTTGCTCATCCACAGAACCTCGACCTCCTTGACATTGTGGACAAGGAATTTGCGGGTCCCTGTGGGCAGCATGTGTTTGGTCTTCTACTTGCTACCATATCCAATGTTGGGGCAATATAGATTCGCAAGTAATATTTTTCACACCTATCCCAAAAATAAAAATGTATGCAGTTTGCGCAAATAAAACTGGAAACTGGAATTGAAGAGAGGGCCTGTAGGTGAACCTCTGGAAAAAATTGTTTGAATAGAGGGCCTGTAGGGGGCCCTCCTGAAAAATTGTTTGAAGAGAGCGCCTGTAGGTGGACCTCTGGAAAAATTGTTTGAATAGAGGGCCTGTAGGGGGCCCTCCCGAAAAATAGTTTGAAGAGAGGGCGTGCAGGTGGACCTCTTGAAAAATTGCTTGAATAGAGGGCCTGTAGGGGGCCCTCCCGAAAAATTGTTTGAAGAGAGGGCCTGTAGGTGGACCTCTGGAAAAATTGTTTGAATAGAGGGCCTGCAGGGGGCCCTCCTGAAAAATTGTTTGAAGAGAGGGCCTGTAGGTGGACCTCTGAAAAATTGTTTGAATAGAGGGCCTGTAGGGGGCCCTCCTGAAAAATTGTGCTAAAAGAGTGCCAGTTGGACCTCTAAAAAAATGGCGTTTTTTGGGTCAGCGTTAGGCAAAGACGATATGGAGGAGTAGGAGTAGGAGGAGTAGAGAAGAGGAATCGGATACATAAGTTATTTAAATCTTTAGCTGCTTTCCCCCGGAGATTTGAATTCCGGTGAAATCCAGGCTTTGTTCATTTTAATAAGCGTCAGCCTGTCAGCGCTGTCAGTTGACAGGCGTGTACGCTTATCGGTGATGACGCCACCAGCTGCACTGAATACCCGCTCTGACAGAATGCTAGCGGCAGGACAGGCCAGCACCTCCAAGGCGTACAGCGCCAGTTCAGGCCACGTGTCCAGCTTTGAAACCCAGTAGATGTATGGAGCAGAGTGATGGTATGGTCAGCTAGGTACTCCCTCACCATCTTTCTGTACAGCTCCCCCCTACTCTGCCTAGACTGGGGACAGGTGACAGTGTCTTGCTGGGGCGACATAAAAGTGGCAAAGGCCTTGGAGAGCGTTCCCCTGCAAGTGCTGGACAAGCTGCTGTCAAGGTTGGGGTACACAGATAAGGGGGATGTTATCCCTGAGCTCTCCCCAGCCCCTGTCCCTGCCTAATTGCCTCCGTGTCCTAGGTGACACGGCGACAACCACGAGGACTGCAATTACTCTGACTAGGTGCAGCTAGTCAGCGTCAAAAAAACAGAGATAACGAAGTACAAAATCGGAAGACGGTAGAGTAGTCAGATACGAGCCAAGGGTCAAATAAGCAGTCAGAATACACACGATACAACGCACAAGCAGGAATAACAAGGATTTGCAAAAACCGGCAAAGAGCTGAGAGGAAGGTAGGTATTTATGCAGGAAGATATCCCACCCCCAGGTTCTGAATGGACCAGATTCAGAGAAGCCACTCAGCTCAGCACCTGAGTATTAACCCTAAGTAGACAAACCAAACATGAAGATGGGCGTTGGCTCCAAAACAACCCACAGTGTGAACATGGTTAAAAGGCAAGGCGTAGGCACTAAACAGAAACACACAAAAACTCAGAATACCAAGCAAAACATAGAAAACCTATGTTCTCCAGTGACCAGACCTGACAGCTGCCTGCTCGCCTCCTCTCCCCCGCTACTTGGCCCACAGAACCATTCCCTCTGCCGCTAGCGGCGTCAGATGGGAAGGATTGTTTCAGCTTGTGCACCAGGGCCTATTGATATCTATTCACTCTCATACTCCTTTCCTCTGCAGGGATGAGAGTGGAAAGGTTCTGCTTGTACCGTGGGTCCAGGAGAGTGAACACCCAGTAATCGGTGTTTGAAAAAATGCTTCTAACACGAGGGTTACGGTATAGGCAGCCTAACATGAAGTCTGCCATGTGCGCCAGAGTCCCAACACGTAAGAATTCCCTCTCCTCACTGGCCTGACTCTCTATTTCCTCCTCCTCCTCCAAGTCCTCCTCTTCAGCCCATACACGCTCAAGAGTAAAGGACTGAGCACTGGTACCCTCTTCTGTCTCGCCGACATTCTCCTCCTCTTCCTTCTCATCCCCCTCCTCCGATACGCGCTGAGAAACAGACCGGAGGGTGCTCTGGCTATCAAGCGACGTATCTTCCTCCACCGTCTCTTGTGACAAGCGCAAAGCATCCGACTTGATGCTGAGCAGTGAGTTTTTCAACAGGCAAAGCAGTGGGATGGTGAGGCTGATAATGGCGGCATCGCCGCTGACCATCTGTGTTGACTCCTCAAAGTTTCTCAACACCTGGCAGATATCAGACATCCACGTCCACTCCTCATTGTAGACTTGAGGAATCTGAGAGACCTGACTACCAGTTCTGGTGGAAGTTGACATCTGGCAGTCTACAATCGCTCTGCGCTGCTGGTAAACTCTGGATAACATGTTTAATGTGGAATTCCATCTCGTGGGCACGTTGCACAACAGTCGGTGAGCGGGCAGTTGTAGGCGGCGCTGCGCTGCCCTGAGAGTGGCAGCATCTGTGGTCGACTTGCGGAAATGCGCACAGATGCAGCGCACCTTGGTGAGCAAATCAGACAGATTTTGGTATGTCTTGAGGAACCGTTGAACAATTAGGTTGAACACGTGGGCCAGGCATGGCACATGTGTCAGTCTGCCGAGTTGCAGAGCCGCCACCAGGTTACGCCCGTTGTCACACACAACCATGCCTGGCTTGAGGTTCAGCGGTGCCAGCCACACATCAGTCTGCGCCGTGATGCCCTGTAACAGCTCTTGGGCGGTGTGCCTTTTGTCACCTAAGCTCAGCAGTTTGAGCACCGCCTGCTGGCGCTTACCCACAGCACTGCTGCTGCGCCTAGAGCTACCGACTGAAGTTGCCGTGCCCACGGATGGTAATTCGGTGGAGGAGGAGGATGGGGGATCGGAGGAGGAGGAGGCATAGTACGTCTGAGAGACCGTGACCGAGGTAGGCCCCGCAATCCTCGGTGTGGGCAGTACATGAGCGGCCCCAGGGTCATTCTCGGTCCCAGCCTCCACCAAGTTAACCAAATGTGCTGTCAGTGAGATATAGTGTCCCTGCCCGGCAGCACTTGTCCACGTGTCCGTGGTTAGGTGGACCTTCTCAGAAACAGTGTTGGTCAGGCCACGGATGATGTTCTGTGACACGTGCTGGTGTAGGGCTGGGACGGCACATCGGGAAAAATAGTGGCGGCTGGGGACGGAATACCGAGGGACAGCCACCGCCATGAGATGTCGAAAGGCCTCGGTCTCTACCCTCTGCCTCTACTCTGCCTATAGGGCAGCATCTCCAGGCTAAGCAATTTGGAGATGTGGACGTTGAGGGCTTGGGCATGTGGGTGGGTGGAACTGTATTTCCTCTTGTGCTCCAGCGTCTGCTGTAACGACAGCTGAACGCTGCGCTGGGACACGTTGGTGGACACTGTGGAGGATCATGGAGGCGAAGGTGTGGTTTTCCGGCGGGAGGCGCTCGTGCCGGGGTCCTGGGCAGGGGGTTGACTAGCAGAGGTAGCGAGTGACGCAGGGGGTTGACTAGCAGAGGCAGCGAGTGACACAGGGGAAGGAGCAGTGGTGTGACCCGCAGGAGGTGGTGAACGGCCTTGGTTCCATTGAGTGGGGTGTTTAGCACTCATATGCCTGCGCATGCTGGTGGTGGTTAGGCTAGTAGTGGTGGTACCCCTGCTGATCCTGGTGTGGCACAGGTTGCACACCACAGTCCGTCGGTCATCCTCACTTTCTTTAAAGAACCTCCAGACTTGCGAACATCTAGGCCTCGCCACGGGAGCTTCACTACGGTTGCTGCTGATGCACCAGCTCTGGCCCTGCTTCTTTCTCTGGCCACACCACTGCCTCTTCCAACCTGTTCTGGTGCAGCACTCGCCTCCGCCTCAGAAGCACTGTCTTCACTCGGCATATCAACCCAGCTTGGGTCAGTCACCTCGTCATCCTCCGATTCCTCAGTCTGCTCCCTCCTCGGAATTCCTCCCCTAACAACAACTTCACCACTGTCTGACAACCGTGTCTCCTCATCGTCCGACACCTCTTTACAAACTTCTTCCACTAAGTCAACATTGTCATCATCATCATCATCACCCACAGACTGCGACAGTTGGAAAACTTGGCAATCGGGAACGAGGTCAGCAGCAACCTGAAGTGGTTTGTGACTCTGGGAAGGGTCCAGAAAACAGTTCCTGAGAGTATGCCGGATCGCATTCCAAATTTTCCTGGGAGGGGGCAGACTGGGGGGAAGGAGGTTGACGTGGAGGAGCCAGAGGAGTGCTCCCTTGGGTAACGTGGGTGGACTGCATGGAAGACTGACTGGTGGACAAATTACTTGAAGCATTGTCCGCAATCCACGAGATCAGCTGTTCGCACTGTTGTGGTTTCAACAGTCCTCTACCTCGTGTCCCTGTAAGTTGAGACATGAAGCTAGGGAGTGTAGCTCTGTGGAATTCTCCTGCTCCCTCATCAGCAGGTACTGTCTCACCCTGCCCAGGACCACGGCCTCTGCCCCCTGCAGTAATTGAATGCCCACGCCCTCGACCCTTAGCCCTGGGGTTCAACATTTTTTGTATATAGGTGTATGATAAAAAAAAAAAAATTACACCGGCCTGGTGTACTGAAACCCACAAACTTGTTAAGTCCGGTAGAATTAAGTGACGTACAGAAAGTGTCACCTGGACAGATTATACGTATTGGAGCGAGTGTGCTGAACTGTGACACACAGAAAGGTTACACGCAGCTGAGTAAAATGGATTTGTACCACTGAGCTAAAACTGACAAACATTTTTAAAAAAAAATTTTTTTTTTTTGGGAACGTGACGTGCAGAAACTATGGTAGAACTGACTGACACACTGTTAACGGTGGCTATTTAGACTGCGACCCAGACAAATGTCGCACACAGAGTATTCTGGATTAAGCTGTAGATGATATCGGTAGCAAATGACTTGGTTGTATTCTCTGACGTATAGAAAGCGTCACCTGGACAGTATATACGGATCGAAGCGAGTGTGCTGAACTGTGACACACAGAAAACTTAGTAAAATGGATTTGTATCACTGAGCTAAAACAACTGAAAAAATTATTTTGTTTTTATATTTTGTTTTTTATATATTTTTTATTTTGTTTTTTTTGGGAACGTGACGTGCAGGAACTATGGTAGAACTGACTGACACCCTGTTAACGGTGGCTATTTAGACTGAGACCCAGACAAATGTCGCACAGAGAGTATTCTGGATCAAGCTGTAGATGTTATCGGTAGCAAATGACTTGGTTGTATTCTCTGACGTACAGAAAGCGTGACCTGGACAGTATATACGGATCGAAGCGAGTGTGCTGAACTGTGACACACAGAAAGGTTACACGCAGCTTAGTAAAATGGATTTGTATCACTGAGCTAAAACAACAGAAAAACTTATTTTCTTTTAAATTTTGTTTTTTTGGGAACGTGACGTGCAGAAACTATGGTAGAACTGACTGACACCCTGTTAAAGGTGGCTATTTAGACTGCAACCCACACAAATGTCGCACAGAGAGTTTTCTGGATCAAGCTGTATACGTTATTGGTAGCAAATGACTTGGTTGTATTCTGTGATGTACAGATAGTGTCACCTGGACAGTATATATGTATTGGAGTGAGTGTGTTGAACTGTGACACACAGAATGGTTCCACACTGCTGTGTGCAATGGATTTGTATCACTGAGATAGAACAATAAAAAAAAAAAACAGGGTTAGATATGGCGATAGCTGCACTACTAGTGCCAGCCAGCCAGCCAAGCCAGGAGACAAAAAAAAAATTTCTTCTAGCTTTTAGAAGGGCTGTTGGGTTCTTTGTGGGTGATTCCTGTCTAACCGAGAACTAAATTCAGGCCCTAACACTGTCCCTGAAAGGCAGCAGCTCTATCCCTAACGACATCCAGACGGCATCTGAGCCGAACACCGCGGCCAGTCACTAGTTTATTCCAGGGTCACCTGATCAGGCCAGCCAACCCCTGCTATCGACATGTAAGGGCCCCACGTGATGCTGGGTGTACCGCAGAGTCTCCTGGCTTGTGATTGGCTGTGTTTATAGGCGCCAAAAAAGCACGATGCGGAAGTTGCCATTTCCTCGAGTATGGCGAGATACTCGTCCGAGCAGCGAGTACTTACGAGTACCCTAATACTCGAACGAGCACCAAGCTCGGACGAGTATGCTCGCTCATCTCTAATCCTGTCTTATTGTACTTATCTATAATCCTGGTCCACCAGCCAAAGCAGGGCCCTTGCCTATATGGCTACTGTTCATAGATTAAATAAATGAATACATTGTATGTATATGGACCTATATGTGGCCCTATTGGAGCTATGTAATAATTGAATATCAAAATTACAATATAGCAGCTTGTGCCAACTCTTAGGTTGATCGGTGCCATGCTGTAATATAAAATAATTCACGTGTCAGTTAGTCCACCAGATACTACACATAGGTGTGCGATGGTCAATAACAAAATAGTTTATTGATCCAACATTGTGTCCTTGATGAGGGAATTAAATACCAGCCATAAAAATAATTGCATATGTGCACTTAAAAGCTCTCCTCACTTAGTTCTTGACAGATTCACTTGCAGGCCGGCCTGTGTTGAGCATATACAGCACTAAGATCTGCTTTGCATGCGTATGTGGTAGTTAAACTGAACTGAAATGCAGATGACTTGTTGTGATACAATGGTGTTTTCTCCAATTCATCCTTGCATTATGTGTATAGAAACATTATAGTTACAGTTGAAGTCAAAATATAGCTATACAAGCTTTCAAATGTGTTTAAGAGCTTACTTTCCCTTTCGGCAAGGGAAGGTGGTGATATAAATTTTAACTCTGTAACTGATGTATTTCTATATTGTAGTACATTACGCCTTTACATAGGATTATGCATAGGCATCTTTTACAGTATACTGTACACAACTGCCACTAACAGTCCTGGAGGCTCTCATACAGGCCTCTGAATATTTCCAATTCAATAGCATATATCTCCACTGTCAAATTTCTTTTCATGTGTTCCTAACAGCCCATACCATGCATATACAGTATATGCCCCGAATAGCTGTTTTCATGCCTGTGCTTTCTTTCCCCCTGTCTGGGCATCAGGCTATCCTGGCAGGTCTGTTTACATTCACAGCTTCCTGTTTGCACGGCTACTCTGCAGAGTGATGAGTCACAGACTAGTCCCACCCCACACTGTTCAATCTACAGGAACTTTCCCCACTATACCTCCTGAGGCCATGTTACTACACCCATACATGAATCCTGCTAGTCGTTTTGCTAGTTATTTGACTGGCTTTCTCAATTAGAATGAATTGTATAAGAAATCTCCAGCATAAAATACTGGTGACTCATGCTTCAGTCAGCATAATCTGTTTATCATGCTGTTACAATGCTGTTCTAACTCCTCTCCAGATGTAGTTTTATAACACTCAGCTTTAGTCATACAATAGCTTCAGTCAGTCTTTGACCTTGTGTTGATTATGATAAACAGATATGCTGACTGAAGCATGAGTCACCAGTGCTTAATGCCATAGATTTCTTGTACAAGTTATTGTAATTGAGAGAGCCAGTCGGATTGCATAGGTATATATCTTACAGTGAGGAATTATTTGTTTATCTACAGGTTACAATAAGTCAAAATAAGCAAGTAGTTAGTGTACACTTGCCTCAAGCAACCAGATACCATGCTATATCATTTAAACACATTATCATTCACTAGTTTCCACTGCAGCATTAAATCCACTGTTGATTGCCCTTAATTTATTTCATGTGATGCTACAGTTAACACTCGGGGCCATTTTGCCGGAGCTGAAGTATATGAATAAGGGACCAGACATACGCTGTTGTGGGGAAGGTGTGTCATTAGACAGCACTTCAGATTATGTCTATGAGGTGAGCTCGATTCTGATAAATTTATACATTTATCTTAATAAATTTGGCGACTCTCGCTCCAGAGAACAGATCAAGAGTGGCATATGAAATTCCAGTACTGATAAATTCCACCCTTAGACTAGACAGTCTGAAGATGCTCCATATTTATCATAAGGACTAATGTTTGAAGATAAACTTGGTTCATCTTTCGACTGTTCATAGCACCTATTAGTTGGCTTCCTTTGTGCCAGAATTTTGTGCTACTTAGGAGCACAGCTTCATTGATGCCCTTCCCAAAAACAGCAGCTTGTATATATAAACAACCTATCCTCAGGATACAGTAGGTGATGAATATCAGATCAGTGGGGTTCTGACACCCAGGGCTCCTGCTGATCAGTTGCTTGAAGGGGGCCATGCTTCATGCAAGCGCTGCTTCCTCTTCATTATACTACCTGTTATCTCTACTGTAGCAGTGGTGTAATTACAAGTACTCACTCCATTCAAGTAAAGGGATCAAGTACTTGTAATTACACTGCACTTCTGAGATGACGGGCAGTGTAATGAAGAGGTAGTAGTGCTCACATGAAGGCTCACCTCCTCATCAAGCAGCTGATCAATGGGGGTGCCAAGTGTCAGAGTTTTCCACTGTTAGTTTTTCTACCTTGGCCTTGTGCATTTACTGTGGGGGCTAAGTAGTTAGCTTCTGGCTGGAATATACATGGAGATGTTGAGGTGACATCCATTTGGTAGTTTGTTGCTTCAAACATTCTCAAATATGCTAAACCATGTAAGAATACTTCTGTACTTTCTTATTAAAAAAAAAAATCTATAATAATATATGCATTAGAAAATACTTTCCGAGTCTTTAATATATGCTTTTGTGGTGCCTTAAAAAACAATTTAGAGCAGTTTATAATCTCTCGTATAAAAGAGAGACAATTTCCTCAGAATTTTCTTTTCCACGCTTTGACAAAGCAATCCATTTTCAAAGAGGATGCAACATATTTCAACAATATATTGCTGTATAATGCAGGAAAAATCATCTTTTATCATTTTCTTGATACATGAAAGAAGATAAAGAAACGTGCATACAGATACAGAATTGTTATTTTGTAGAGTAAAAATGTGCATATTTTTTTCGCTTTTGTGTTTCAAAACCTTTGGATATTAGCTATTAAAAAAAAACTAGAAAGATATTGTGGTAAATCAGATGGATTAGGGAAATAACCTTATTCAGGTATGCTCAAATAGCTTTCAGGGGAAACAAAATCTGCCACTGTTAATTTGCATACAGATTTATACCGATTATCCCAGTTTAAATTGTATGGAGCACAGATTCACCAAGTTTTGTTACTTCAAGAGGGAGCAGCAGCTCATATCATAACCCTGTAGAATACACAGTGTGGGTAAAACAACACGGAGTGGCTGTGTTGCGGGTTTGATGCGGCCATTCTTCAGTCAAGTGCTGTAGGCCTCTAATTATACTAATTAGGGCTGCACTGTTTAGTCAGTCTGTATAGTTAATGGGCATTAACACTGCAGACTAAACATTGTGGTCTTAATTAGTTGCATTGGAGCCCGCTGTGACTCTTATGGCCGCTTGATACTCGACTGCAGTGTACAGTAGCTGCATAACAACTGCAAAACACAATAGTGTCATGCAGGACACAACAGTGCCATGTGGTCATACTCTATGGGTCCCTGAATACACAAATTTGTTCTGGTGTTTTTTGCTTGCTAAATAAGCACCATAGAAATGACCGAAAGGTTTTATACAATTTTTAGCAGTGTTTTTTTCTCTAAGCACCTGTGTGAACCATGTTTTTTTCCTCTAAAGAGAAGTAACTCCAGAAAAAAATGCCAAAAGCTTCAACATGCAGTCCTGCATTTGATATTTCTTATAGACCTTCAGCTATCATCTGGAGCTGATGTTTTCATCATGAAAACTGCACCTAAAACAACAAAAGTGCAGTTAAAACTCATTGCTCAGGGCTCCAAACCCAAAATGGGCTCTGGAACACGGCCAGGACAACAGGTCACACTTAGTTTAGTAAAAAACAAACAAACAAAAAATCTAGATCTAGAGTCTGTATGAATTAGGGGGGCTGATCTGGGGTCTTTATGAAGTAGGAGGCTGATCTAGAGTCTGTATGAATTGGAGGACTGATCTGGGGTCTGTGTGAATTAAGGGGCTTATCTGGGATCTGAATGAATTAGGGGGTTGATCTGGGGTCTGTATAAAGGTGAAAGCGGATCTGTGTTCTGTATGAATTTGGAATTGCTGATCTGGGGTCCGTATGAATTTGGCCGCTGATCTGGGTCTGTATAAATTTGGAGTCTGTACAAATTTAGAGGTTGATCTGCATTAATTTTTGGGATCCTTTAATTTCGGGGACTTTATGGAGTTCTGTATTAATTTTGGGGTGTCATCTTGGGGTCTGTGTTAAGAAGAGATTGTCCAGCTGTGCAAAATATATTTTTGAAAACTAGCTAAAATGTGATAAAATAATAAAAGTAGTAATACCTTTCTTATTCCCTGCTGCTTTCCTTCTTCCCATGTTCTTGCTGGTCTATCAACTTCCAACATCCGATTAATTTGGACATGTGACCATTGGAACCAGGGATTGAGAGGAATTTTAAGAAGTATATAAAACACTACATGACTGAACAACCCTGACAACTTTAGGTTCAGATATAGGGTTTGACTATGTTTTGGGGTCTGGTCTAGGGCTTGTTCTCTGAAGTTTGCTTTGGGGCCCATCATTTTCTAGTTCTGTATTTGCTCCCTTTGGCACTTTTACTACTGCAGTATAGTATTTGGGGTCATTGGGCACCACTGTTGGTATAATGTTAATGTGGCACATGGGGCAGCAGCAGGCACAGTATTGGTGGAAGCCACAGGACGACAGTTTTAAAGGGAATCCAATTGCAATCCAATTGCTTACAATGGGCCGGGGGTTAGCCACCGCCATCTGCTTGAAAATTTGGCACAAAATCACATGTGGCGCATGGTGACGTCATAAGTCACTGCGCATGGGATTTTGGCTGAGACCTTCAAGCAAGATGGTGGTGGCCCGCCTTACATCGGTTCACGAAGCACAAGGAAATTTGGCTTTGCGGAGCATCAAATTTATCCTAGGCTCAACACTAGTCATTATTATTCTTAGCTCAGTGTTTAAACATTTGGGGCCCCCTTTTAATTTCACCTAGTGCCACACTTTGTCTAAAACCCTACCTGAATGTGCCACTATACTCTAATTGTCTTATACAGGCCATTGTGCGCAAAGCAAAGGATCAAGTGAATATTTTTTATACATTTTCTAAGGAATATCTGAATCGTAATGCATTTTACAAATGAACCCACATATTATCATATTAATATTTATAATGTATTTAGGTCAAAAACCAAAGGGCAGTAACTTACCAACATTGCAGAGATTGATCAGGAAAACACACAATAGAATAAGGTGAATTTTCAATCGATTTTGACCTTCACGCTTTTTGACTATGGTATTGAAAGAGTCTTTGATATAAGTCAGAACTGATTTCTTTGCAGGTATATTTATTTCTTCACTTTCATCTCCACCATGGTGTTCTTCATAAAGTCTGCTAAATCTATTTAACGGTTTTGATTCTTGCAGCCAAATCAAGACGTATAAAGCTCCAAATAAATTGCAGCCACAGTAGACTCCAAATAAAACGGGAAATGTGCTATGTTCAAGTAGCGTTCCACTGAGTAGAAAGCCAAATGTTCCTCCAATAAATATCATAGATTCAGCAATGCCTATACGAAAAGTACGGTTCACACTTTCTGTTACATCAGCTAAGTAGCTGAATACACTTAAAAACATGGAAACATGGCCTCCTGAGATACCAATCAATGCAGCAGCAGCAAATGCCCAGTACACAGTCATGCTTTTAATATAGTATATGGCAATGTAAAGTCCCCCACTTGCAACAGAGAAGACACAAGGCAACATCATTCCTACTCTGCGGCTACCCATGTCTGACCATGCTCCAAGAAAGAGAGCTGGTAAGATGGACAACAGACTCATAATGGCAATTTGAATTAACATTATATATGATCCTCTGCTTTGAACAGCTTTGAATTCTTCTTTATTTTCCAGAATATTTCCACATATTGAGTGATTGTAAGATTCCTGGCAAACCTGAAAAATGAACATAACTGAAAATAAGAAATCAGAGGGCTATTTTTTGTAGGTGAAATATTTTAAAAACTTGCATTGAGGACACAAGAACACATATGTACATAGGACAACATCTGTAACATGGAAGATGGTGAGTGAGCTTCATGCAGTATGGTACAGAGCTGGAGAAACTGTGCAGATTGATACATAGTTTTTGTGGAAACTATTCAGTGTAACATGAAAAGGATTCATTTAAATCTCTGGGATAAAGACAAAAATGAGGCAATGACAAGAAAGTGTATAAAATAATAGAAGATGTGCAGAAAGTTCAGGAGGAGCTGGAGCAGAGGATGGGAGTGGTAGGGCCATTAAACCCAATCACAGTGGCTTACGTCACACTGTAGCTCCCTAGGGCCATGCAGCGAGAGGAGGGCACGTCCTTTCTTACCCTGGGGCACACCTTGATGTCGGGGCTTTTGCCTGATGGTAGTTGGGGGTGGCCGTGATGTTGAGTGTTTGTATGAGTGCAAGGCAGGGCAGGATGTGTAGAGTGCAATAGCCAGCATGTGGTTCAGGAGTCAACAACCAAGCCTGTTGTAGCAGAATAAACTTTTCTCTTTACTGAAGTGCATCCAATGATAACAAGCCACAGTCCCAACTGTACACAAGAAGGATGGGAGTTATGGTCCTCTTCCCTCTATATCTGTCTCAAGTCATTTCCTGCAAAATTTATGGTAGGCAGTCACATACCATATGGCACTCCATGTCTTCCAATCCCTGCCGTGTTCCCAAACAGCAATTATGAAAACATATAGGGTGTTGCCGCATTCAGGTTCCTATCCAAGTGCTGGTCTGAAAACTGTAGAATATTGTTCATGCGAGAACCCCTTTAATATTAGAACACACACTATGTAAATAGTGTAGATTGAATTGGACTGCTATGCTATTAACCCATCATGCCATGGTGGTCTATGCTAGTACTAAGCTTAACAAACATTTATAAGTTTTTGGTACACCTTTAGACATAGTCATAAGGGGCAAGTGTCAATGCTGCACATCCTGAAATTTTATTTTTAGGAGGTCTTGTGTATCTTTTAGGTGGTGTTGGCTCCACATAGATTAGCCTTTTAACAACAAATATCAGTTCTTATGCATTTTTAACAAAACATTCCACTGTGATACAACTGCCCAAATAACAGTGTACAATATAAATAGTAAGTCTAAAACTTTTATGTGCCCTTTTTATATTTTTAGTTTGTTTTAATCTACGTATTGTCAACTCCTATTCTATTGCACCCCAGTACTGCTAAGGGGCTTTGAAAGATTACATTGGCATTTAAAATCCAGAGAAATAATATCAGTTTCATTGTATCAGCTTACAGAGAACTGGCCAATGTCCTCATTGCTGTTATAGGTGTTGAAAAGATAATCCAATAGAAGGCTAATAGTGGTACCATTGGTCTGTTTGCTAAAACCTATTGCCAACTTCCATTTTTTATTCAGCAGATTTATCATTGTTCTACAGGTTCAAAGGCACAGACGATCTACCTGCTAAATCACATTCGCTATAAATGAAAACTTTTACTTTGTGCAAAGTTAAAAATAGCCTGGTAACCCACGTCACAATTTTTGGTCATAACACTTGTTTAAGTTCTCCTTTGTGAATTATACAAAATAGAAAACCTTTCTACTGCACAATAATTATATAGCTAGCTACTCCATAACATCTAGTCTGGCCATAGTTAATATTTTCATTAAAATCTGTGTAACTTTGAACACTTAGTGCATCTCAAGGTTACAGAATAGTTTAATTATTTACACGGACATGAAACTGGATGGTACAAAGATTTGCCAGCAATAGGATATGACAGACTTTGATCAGTCTTATTTTCTATTTGTTCCACTGCTTTTGTGAAATATATGAAAATTATATAATAAAACATATGATAGCTCTTATCTGATGCCTCATTTTTCCTTCCATCAACCATCGACTTTAATATATTAGATGTTGATGTCTTAGTCAAAGGAGGCAAAGTTGGTTCAATTCCATTTTTTTAAATCACTGGTACAATTATGGCCATCTATAAATTATACCAATTCAGGGGCAGACTGGCCATAGACCTTACAGGGAAATTTCCTGGTGAGACAATGCCTAGAGGGCTGCCCAAGCACTACA
This sequence comes from Rhinella marina, assembly GCA_900303285.1. Taxonomy (NCBI): domain Eukaryota; kingdom Metazoa; phylum Chordata; class Amphibia; order Anura; family Bufonidae; genus Rhinella; species Rhinella marina. The sequence continues at coordinate 4,209 of ONZH01027884.1, read as the reverse complement.
CGACCTACATGCCCTCCTGAATTCAACTGCTCTTGCAAACAGCTCGCCTCTTTAAGCCCTCTGCTCCATATCTTAATCAGAGAGAACTGGGGGAGGAGGACAGAACATGCCATCTATTCATGGCCACCACGGAGGAACAGCTTTTGGCACAATATATTGTGCTACTGTGTGTATATAGTTCTGGTGAGACAGTATTCTGCTCTATGGTATAGCTGACCCTGCCTATTTGCGTTGCCCAGCCTTCTACCAATTTGGGGAAAAAATTTAAAAAAATAAACAAACCAGCACCTCCATCTCTTAATAATATAAAAATGAGTTTCTGTCTGTCTGTCTGTCTGTTCTCTATGCGCGACCAAACTACTGGACCGATTTTCACCAAATTCGGCACACAGGTACATCAGGAGGCCGGGAAGGTTTTAGACCAGGTCTCATCTCTCTAGGACGTACCGTTCCCGAGATATTCCCAAAATATGATCTCCATTAGCCAACATTACAACTGGGAGCATTGGTTTTAAACTCCAACTGCCATTCTCTGCAAAGGCACAGGGAGGGCAGGTTTCCATAACAACCAGGTAATTATCAGCAGCTGAGGATCTCATCCATTTCTATTTACTGACACTGTTAAAGGTATTCCGGTTACCATAAATATAACTTATGTGTTTTTCTATTACTACAGTTCAGTAGTAATAAAAGATGTTTTCCTCCACTGCTGCCTATTGCGTGGGCTCATAAATTAGCATGGTATTGACCTTTAATTCAGGCCACCCTAAAAGCAGTACTTAAAACCCCCGCCCCAGGTCTCACTAAGCCACACCCCCAACTATGTCAGGCCACACCCCCTTTCACTCCGCAGCCAACAGAGATTGAAAAAATAAAGGTAAGAATCAACTTCTGTCAGCTGCAGGGATGGGTGGGAGATTGACTTTCTTTCTGCAACAACACACACAAACATTAAATAAAATAGATTAAATCCACCCATGCGAAGCGTCTTGCTAATCCACGCCCCCGACTCTGTCAGGTCACGCCCCCTCCCACTCCGCAGCCAATGGGAATTGAAAAAATGAAGGTAAAAATAAACTTCTGTTTGCTGCAGGGGTGGGAGGGTGAATTTCTCTCTGCAACGACACACAAAAATTTTAGATGAAATAGACTGATTATAGACTACAACCGTTCGAAGCCTTTTGCTAAGCCACGCCCCGTCTATCAGGCCACGCCCCCTCTCACTCCGCAGCCATTCTGCAACGACACACAGAAACATTAAATGAAATAAATTAAATGCACCTAAGCGAAGCGCTTTGCTAAGCCACGCCCCGACTCTGTAAGGCCACGCCCCCTGCCACTCCGCAGCCAACAGGGATTGAAAAAATAAAGGTAAAAATCAACTTTTGTCAGCTGCAGGGATGGGTGGGAGGTTGACTTTCTTTCTGCAATGACACACAGAAACATTAAATGAAATAGATTAAATACACCCATGTGAAGCGTCTTGCTAATCCACACCCCCGACTCTGTCAGGTCACGCCCACCTCCCACTCTGCAGCCAACGGGGATTGAAAAATAAAGGTAAAAATAAACTTCTGTTTGCTGCAGGGGTGGGAGGTGAATTTCTCTCTGCAACGACACACAAAAATTTTAGATAAAATAGACTAATTATAGACTACAACTGTTCGAATCGTCTTGCTAAGTCACGCCCCAACTCTGTCAGACCACGCCCCCCCCCACTCTGCAGCCATTCTGCAACCGACACACAGAAACATTAAATGAAATAGATTAAATCACCTATACGAAGCGCTTTGCTAAGCCACACCCCCAACTCTGTCAGGTCATGCCCCTCCCACTCCGCAGCCAACAGGGATTGAAAGAATGAAGGGAAAAATAAACTTCTGTCAGCTGCAGGGGTGGGAGGGTGAATTTCTCTCTGCAATGACACACAAAATTTTAGATGAAATAGACGAATTTAAGACTACAACCGTTCGAAGCATCTTGATAATCCACACCCCCAACTCTGCCAGGCCACGCCCCCTCCCACTCCGCAGGCAACAGGGATTGAAAAAAAATCAGCTGCAGGGGTGGGAGGGTGAATTTCTCTCTGCAACGACACACAAAAATCGTAGATGAAATTGACTAATTTTAGACTACGACCATTCAGTACTACTAAAAGATGTTTTTTTTTTCCACTGCTACCCATTGCGGGTCCCCATAAATTACCATGTCATCGACCTGTAATTCATGACACTCTGACCCCCGCCCCAGATCTCGGGAAACCACGCTCCGACTCTGTCAGGCCACGCCCCCTCCCACTCCGCAGGCAACGGGGATTGAAAAAATGAAGGTAAAAATCAACTTCTGTCAGCTGCAGGGGTGGGAGGGAAGTTGGATTTCTTTCTTCAACAACATACAGAAACATTAAATGAAATAGATTAAATATACCCGTGCAAAGCAATGTTTTCTTCCACTGTTACCCATGGCGTGTCCTCATAAATTACCATGAAATCGACCTGTAATTCTGGCCACCATCAAAAGAAGGACTTAAAACCCCGCCCCAGGTCTTGCAACGTCACGCCCCCGACTCAGTCAGGCCATGACCCCTCCCGCTCCGCAGCCAATGGAGATTGAACAATTGAAGGTAAAAATCAACATCTGTCAGCTGCAGGGATGGGAGGGAGGATGACTTTCTCTCTGCAACGACACACAGAAACATGAAATGAAATAGATTAAATATTCCCGCGCTAAGCAATGTTTTCTTCCACTGCTACCCATTGTGTTTCCTCAAATTACCATGGCATTAACCTATAATTCAGGCCACCCTGAAATGAAGGACTTAACCCCCCCCCGTGTCCCATTAAACCACACCCCCTCCCACTCCGCAGCCAATAGGGATTGAAAAAATGAAGGTAAAAATCAATTTCTGTCAGCTACATTGACTTTCTCTCTGCAACGACACACAGAAACATTAAATAAATAGATGAAATATACCCAGGCGAAGCCGGGTCTTTCTGCTAGTAATGTATAAATATGAGAACGCAGGTGGACGCTACCTTGGCTGAAACATTATGTAATACATAGAACTACAAGTAACAGTACACTGCTCATCAATTGCACAAAGATATAAGCAAACGATGAATATAAAATAAACTGCTTGGTTGCTATACTCACTGTTAGAGAAAATAGAAGCTCTTTATGCATATTATTCATCAAAAATATGTCGGGCACAACTACTAGTCGACAAGATGGCTTCCATCAGACGGGGCCTACTCTAACACATGCCTCTCCTGGGCTAACAGCCTACAATCTGGGCAAAGTAGTAGCCAGCCTATATCTTTGTGCAATTGATAAGCAGTGTGCTGTTACTTGTAGTTCTATGTATTACATTGTGTTTCAGCCAAGGTAGCATGCACCTGCGTTCTCATATTTGTACATTATGAAGGTGTTGGTTCATTTATTTTTTCTTTCCCTTTGATAATACCGCTGGGGAAGGGGGGCGCCCCCTGTTGGTGATTTTGAACCATACACCACCACCCATTTTCTGAGTGCTTTTAATTAGCTGTATTACATAGCTGTATTCTATTTTGCCCATATTGTAGGCCGGAAGCCCAGGAGAGTCATGTATCTTATAGCTGGTTCCTACTTTGCCCAGATTGTAGGCTGTTAGCCTAGCAGAAGCATGTGTTACAGTAGGCCCTGCCTGATGGGCACAACATATTTTTGATCAATAATATGCGTAAAGAGCTACTATTTTTTCTGACAGTGAGTATAGCAAACAAACGTTTAATTTATATTCATCGTTTGCTTATATCTTTGTGCAACTGATAAGCAGTGTGCTGTTACTTGTAGTTCTATGTATTACATTCAATTTGGATCCTTCTACAACATGGGGCCACTTTTTATGATTTGTTTTCCAGGGCCATTATAATTTCCCATTCCGCCCCAGTACCCATTCCATCCATTGTCCCATCCTTGTGTCACTATATAGGCACGGTGTATACAACATTTTAAAATATATACATTTTATTGCTAGTTGATGTATTATGTTGATTACCCATTTCCTTGGTTGTTATTTGTACATGATTTGCGGTATATGCTTTAAAATAGTTTAAAAATAGGAAAAAAATCATGTTGATTAAAAAAAATAAATCCCTAAGCAAAACAGACAGCTTATCAAACTAAACTAAACTAAGCTTATCAACCCTAAATACTTGGGTTTAAAGCTCG